>CM053784.1:187188520-187193520 GCA_028749045.1 Cupressus sempervirens | reverse complement strand
CCAAGTGGTGTGATGTTTTACTGTAGTCTAAATTTTTTGAAACTTAGTTGGTCATCTAATAATGTGCACCATAGGCCTATGAATTATATTTTTTTATGGTGAACTGTTATTACTACTTTATGTATTTGTTAATTTGAGGCTCATGTTTATGGTTTATACTTTTGAGAGCATTTATGATATTTTGGGTTTGGGATCCAGTGTGAGATTTGGTTGGCTGTCATGAAACCAAAATTAATGATCATAATTTTGGGGCTTATGAGACATATTTGTGACTTGCGACTTTAGGGGAGGTTATCTTGGTACTACCTAAGTAGTGACTTACAATAGGGGTCAAGGGCCCAAAGCGGTCTATGCTAGGATAACCTATTGTAAGTTTGGTAATAAGCAATAATATAGTAAATAATTGGGATAAAACATTAAAAAGATAAATAACAATTTTTTGATGCCCATGCCTTGAGTTCTTGTTTAGGCTAAAGATGGTAATGTGATGATGCCTAGTGAGAGGTATGACTAATATTCATCATCTTCATGATAGGGTATTATAGTTCTGCATATGTCATGTTTGTTAGATTGTGTTGACTGATCAGGGAAGTACTATAAATGGGCTTTATAGACTAAAATGGGTTTACAAGTTAAAAGAAGATGGTGGAGGTAAGAAAAGATTTAAAGCCAGGTTAGTTGTAAAAGGATTTTCATAGAAAAGGGCATTGATTTTGATGATATATTATCTCCTATTGTTAAAATGACTTCTATCTATACTATTTTAAGTATTGTGGCTACTAAAGATTTGCATTTGGAGAAGCTTGATGTTAAAACAACCTTTCTTCATGGAGATGTGGATGAAGAGATATATATGGCCCAACCATAGGGATTTGAGGTCAAAGGTAAGGAGAACTTAGTGTATACATTGAAGAAAAGTTTATATGGCTTAAAGCAAGCACCTCGGCAATGGTATCTAAAATTTAACAATTTTATGCATGATCATGGATATAGTAGGTGTCATTCAGATAATTGTATTTACTTTAAGAGGTTGGATGACATGAAGAATACATTATCTTATGTTTATTTGTTGATGATATGCTTTTAGTTGGGTCTAACATGGATCACATTAAGGGGCTGAAATGCTAGTTAGCACATGGATTTTCTATGAAGGATTTGGGGGCAGCAAAACAATTCCTTGGTATGAAGATTGGTAGACATAGGAAGATCAAGAAATTGACATTTTCTTAGGCTGATTATATTGTGATAGTGTTGCAACTTTTCTCTATGGAGAATGATAAAGCTATCAGCACACCTTTACCTAGTCATTTGAATTTTACTAAGGAGATGTGTCCAAAGACACAAGAAGAGGAGGATAAGATGTCTAAGGTACTTTATGATTTAGTTGCAGGAATCTTGATGTATGCAATGGTATGTACAAAGCCAAATATTGCACATGTAGTGGGAGTCGTTAGTAGGAATATGAGTCATCCAGGTCTTGAGCATTGGAATTTTGTTAAATGGATTCTTAGATATTTGAGAAGAACATCCAGTAAGCGTCTAGATTTTTGGGGCTATATTATTGATTTACAGGGATATATTGACTTAGATTTGGAATGGGATATTGATACTAGGTAGAGTACTATAGGTTATGTATTTATTTTTTGTGGGGTAGTAGTGAGTTAGGTTTCTTGGTTATAGAAGGTGAACGCTTTATCCACTACAGTGACATAGTATGTTACTAATATGGAGGTGACCAAGGAGATGATATGGCATCAGTTTCTCTTGGAAGAATTGGTAAACCCTTAGAAGGATAATTATTATTTTATAGATAGTTAGAGTGCCATTCATATTGCAAAGAATTCAGCTCTACATTAAAAGACAAAACACATTCAGTTATGGTACCATTTCATTCGGTCAGTTTTGGATGATGGACAACTACAACTAGACAAGATACATACAGATGAGAATCCAACATATATGTTTAAGAAGGTAGTGATAAGGAAGAAGATGAACTTTGCTTCAACTTCAGTTGGTCTTCTAGACTAAACAAAATAAAAGAACAATAGAGTCTAGGGTGGTTTGTGTACACTAAAAAGGAGTGCACTTCCTTAAACCCTTCTATCCAAGGTTTTCCATAGATTGGAAAACTTGAATGCTGTCTTAGGGCTCCCTAATCATGGAGTGCAAAATCATACAAATAAGCATAAAATGGCTCTCAACTAAGCCTTAGAAATGCAACCCTTGCTAGTAAACCATTAAATGGGAGATTCTTTGAGCAAGAGCAAGAATACTAGTGTCAAAGAACTCTTGATGCATGCAATGCAAGAATGCAACTATGCTAAAATGGGATGCACAATTCAACTAGTCTAAACAAATGAAATTATTACAAACATCCTAATTAGACTTTGTCATCTAAGCTACTTGCAAAAGAACTACACTATATGCAAACTAAGCTAAGATGCCATGTGAACAAAATGCTATGAATGCAAGGAATATAGACAAGAAGATGATGCTCTCCACAAAAGCTCTCAAGCACTCAAATGAAAATCTTGCAACATAACAATACTCAAGAGTGTGGATCCTTTGAGGGGAGAAGCTCTCTTCCTTTTAAAGTCATACAAACAATAGAGATCAAGTTTGAGAGGGTGGATGATCAATGGTTGAAATAAAAAATGGGAGGAATATGTGTACACACACAAGTTAGCCAATAGAAAATGAGTTGACTTGTCGTATAAGACAAAAAGTCTCATAAGATTTTTTTTTTAATTACAAAAATAGAAAAGAACTTAGTGGGTTAGAAGAATGGTCTTTTTATTTAATTAAAAGGGGACATGTTCTTTTAATCAAATAATGAACTTAGGATAACATAGTCAAACCATAGGTTATAATCAAATTAATTGATTATTAGCAATTTGGTCTAGGTAAATGATAAATTAAATCAACCAAATTGCTGAGAAGGGGGCTAATAATTTAGATGACCATTTTTAGGTGATTACATTTGCCCCTCTTTGACTAATATGTGATTGATTTGAGAACACATTATTTCAAAGAAAATAGAAGCCAAGTAGGTAGTAATAGACATAGATATCTAATTCTGAAGAACAAAATGCAGAAAGAGATAGTGAATCCTAAATGTATAGCCTGATAGTGGTAGTACTAAACACTAGGAAAAGAAAGATGATGTAAAAATCCAAGAAGAATGCTAACACCTAGCAGAGTAGATAGATCAAGAGCAAGTGAAAAGATCAATCATATGCTCCTAGGAAATAGATAGCTATAACAAGTGATGATAAAGTATGTCTGGCCCCTTAGGACCAAAATAAAAAATAGGTAAGGGGGATGCAAAAATAGATGAATGATTAGAACCAAGGAGTGACTATTAAGAAGTGATAAAATGACCCAGTTTGACTAGAGCTGACCATGAAGGATAAAGTTTTAAAATTAGGTAAAATCAAGTATAAAAGTTATTTTAAGCATGAAAAGGCGAATAGAAGGAGATATGAAATGTAGAAATGGTAAAGACATGAAGAAATGAAGATGCCCCAGTGATAATTCAGAGATTAGACCTTAGAAATTTAGCTAACTACTCAGAAGTAGGTAAAATTTTAAAATATTCTTTTGACCATCAAGATGAATTTGGATTTTGATTTCAATCTTGAAAATGGATCTAGGATGTCAAAATTAGCCAGGGGTGCAATTTTTGCGCAATTCTGAGAGGTTTGAAAATTAGGTCAAAATGAGGTTAGAAGCTATATAAGGGGCCCAAGTGTCATTTTCAAATTCATTTTTTCTTTTATGATTTGTTGAGAGCTTGTGAGTGGTTGAGAGGTGAAGATGGCTTTAGTGAACATTCTGCTTCATAGACATTGTTTTGAGCATAGTCGGCCAGAGTAGTACGGGGTGCTAGTAAGTAACAACTTTTTGTCACCTTTTCAAGCTTTTTGTGGTTTTTTTGCACAATTTTTGGGTTTGTTACAAAATATTGCATAGTAATTTAAAAGTATCTCATAGGTACTTTGGTAAGTATTGCATGATATATTTTTGCCCAAAATGTATCGCACATATGCTATGTAGTTTATCATATGGGACATACCCATATGTCATATGAATCAATGTGAAATGTTGCACGATATAATTGTGTTGCACGACTTTAGAGAAAGTATCACACAATACTCTATCAGCAAATTATGTCACCTATAGTATGAAAAGTATTGCACAACTGTGTTTTAGCATGTTTTTGTGGATTTTTTGCATTATGATCACATTTTGGATGCATTACTGACATGTACATGTTGTGTGTTGACATGAAGTATTTCCAACACTACTGATTAGAGCCCCCAAAGTGGTAAGGTTTCATATTTTGTAGTATCTGAGTGATGATGAGCATGTGACCATATTTGCAATGGGTTTATGATGGGTTATATAGATGCCTCATATATGGGTGAACCATGGATTGCTGACTACGCTAGCTAAGCAGTGGTACAATAAGAATAACACCTTTCATCTACCAGTTGGTGAGGCCTCTATTACATTGGAGGACGTGTATCACATTCTTTAAGTGCCATGCTATGATGAGCTAGTAATTTTTTAAATTGATTGTTGTTGTCATGTTTTGCAACTGTTGATGTGAGAGAGACTGATGTTAACCTTGGTTATGTTGTAGGTGTACTATGATCAAACCCTGATATAGGGGCAGACTGTGATGCAATAGGTGTTCCATGATGTCACTATCTTAGATCGACATCTGGGTTGGGAGCGAGTGATTGCCAAGTATGGAGTAGATTTCACTCTTCGTAGCTTATTATGTTCATTAGTAGCCCAAGCTTTGGTTATAGATAGAGGCTAGAAGGGCTTCCCACTGGGATGGGGTTGACTGGTATTTGACTTGATTGCATGACCACATAGGATGGCATGGGGGTCTACAATAATAGCAAAGATGTACCATGAGTTACACAAGATAGTGTATCACAAGGGCCACTCATGGGCATGCAGTGTAGTGGTGGCATAGATCTAGGCTT